>CM055965.1:49207500-49252500 GCA_029531755.1 Holothuria leucospilota
TACCCTATAACTGCTCAACTGCTCAACACAACATCTTCCAAGATAAATCGATAACTCAGTAGAAATCCATATCCTTACAACACAAGGATGTAGTGAAGAAAATCCCTCGAAGTGAAGACAGATAACCATATAAAATGTCATGGTATGCTCCGGAGAAATCATTTAATCCGTAGCAATTATAAACTGTTGAAAAAGTCTAATACTATAAAAAATTCCAAAGTGTAAGGTCACCTGAAGTAAAACCGAGGTGAGGGGTAAATCTGGCTAGGCTTCGTCTGTTAAGCTACTCGCAGGGGCATTAAAATCATAGGGCTTGCCCCCTCTTGATCTCCAGCAACCCGCGTAAAAGCGTAGTCTCACCCCATCCTGAAACAGATCGTTGACTTTGGTACGCCATTTCTTCTTTTCAGCAAGATCTAGCTTGGTTAGGTCTTCGGTGATGAAGAAATTGTTCTCAGCTAGGGCCTGGCGGGCATTTTGGGTAATAGCTACCTTGTCTTGAAAAAACGAGAGCTTTACTAAAATGTGACGGTCTCGTCCCCTTACAATCCTTCCATCACGATGTGCCCTCTCAATCTTGCAATCTGGCACTCCTACCTTCTGAAAGACCTCTTTTGCAATTTTCATACAATCCTCATTTTCAGTTGTTTTATAGCCAACAATTCTCACATTGCTTCGACGGGAGTGTCTTTCTTGTTTGTTCAGTTGGTCGGTGTGCTCCTTTTGGGTGGCCTTGACGTTAGTGAGGTCGGCTTCAAGGGTTCCACATCTTTCTTTTAACGACTTATTCTCTTGTTGCAATTCCTTAATTTGTTTCTTATGCAATTCAATGGCTTTACCAAACTCCTTGCGAATTTTTTGTAGTTCGGCATGAATAAGTTCAATTGACTGGTTTATGCTTTCAGCAAGTCCTTCGGAGGCAATCGACACGTCATCATCCTCAAAATCCGCCTCTCTATGGGAAGACTGTGATAGGCGAGTGGCTAGGTTCGTGATAGATTTTAAGGCGGCGGCTTTCTCCCTTTTTTTCTTACCTAGACTGCCAGCTGGTCTTCCTCGTTTGCTCATTTTCGTTGTTTTGGTAAAGTGAACAGTAAAAAGCTCAGTATACTGAAAAATGTAGCAAACTATCGGTTGGAAAAGTTGATATTTTAATGGAAAAGTTAGCAGCCCCGTAGGCAGAGTTGTTAGGTCAGCATTTCAGGCTCGTCCCCTACGTTACATCTATAGGCATTAATCCAGACAGTCGCTACTCCTCCTGTTGCCTTTACAAAGTGGAGCGAAGTTTTTCAGTTTAGCCGATCTCAATGGCAAACCATTTGTAGAATTCCCTTTACCTCATGCAAGGAAAGCAAGATCCGGTATTTTCAATACCGGTTCATTCACCGTATCCTAGGCACAAATTCCCGCCTTTGTCGTATGAATATTGTAGGCAGCCCACTATGTACCTTTTGTAATGAGCAAAACGAATCTATAGAACACTTATTTTGGGAATGCAATGTCACGTCAAATTTTATTTTGGACGTTGAGCAGAGTATGTTGTGCAGACAGTTTATATTCTCCAAGAAAGATTTATTTTTTGGGTACAAATTTTCTTCAAGACATCCATATAATTTCTTGATTCTTCATCTTAAATTTTATTTGTTTAACAAGAAACTGAATTTTCAGTTGCCCAACCTAAATGAATTTTTGTACAAATTTAAATTTGCTCTCCAAGTCGAAAAGAAAATTGGTGATTCAAGAGTGTGTAACACAATAACTTATGATAGCCTTCATTCGGCATTTAGAAATTGTCCGCTTCTTTTTCAGTAGTTACATATTTAAATGCGGGACGTTGATTAATTTACCATTTAGCAGGCTGTATGAATGAAATTATAATTGGTTTTTGTTGTAGAAAGGTTTGCGAATGATGTTTACGAATAATATTTCTTTAAAGTTGATATGCAGATGTCTTGTAAATATTATCGTACAAATGTACCATATACAACACATATCCCGAATAAATGAGGATGGAAAAAAAAATATTTATTTATTTATTTATTTATTTATTTATTTATTTATTTATTTATTTATTTATTTATTAAGCCAGGGATGAATGTTTAACTTTAATGACCACTTTCAATTTAGCAGATATTTGGAGGGAAAAAAATCTGTTTCTTAAGTTTTATACGTGGAGTTCTAATATCACTCCTGGGATCCATTGCAGACTTGATTTTTATTTGGTTTCTCGTAATTTAGAGCATAATGTAAATGACGTTTCATTTTCACCCGGTCTCCAATCCGATCATTCATTTATATCACTGTCTTTTATGCTCACTTCTATGAAAAGAGGCCCGGGCTACTGGAAATTTAATAACTCCCTTTTAAATGACGCCTCTTTCACCAACATTATCAATGATATTATCCGTATCGATGCGGAAAATCCTAATTCAGAAAACCCTGCGTTACGTTGGGAAAATCTCAAATTTAAGTTTCGTCTGGCTGCTATTAGATATGGTAAGCAGAAGGCTGCTGAGAGACGTCTTAAAGAGGAACTACTTCTAAATAAAATTTCAGGTCTAGAGCAAAAACTCTTTTTGGCTGAATGTCCTGTGATTCGATCGCAACTAAGATCGGCACAAAATGAACTACTATCTTATTACGAGTACAAACTTCAAGGTACGATTATTAGGTCAAGGGCAAGGTGGGTTGAAGATGGTGAAAAAAACAGTAAGTACTTTTTGAACCTAGAAAAACGGAATAAAGAAAATTATCACATTCGAAAGCTCGTAGACTCGGAGGGTCGTTTCTTTGAAGACGAGGGTGATATACTCAAAGAAATTCGTCATTTTTATAGTACTTTATATAGTTCAGCCAATACTTCTGTGGGCTCTTTCTTCAACAATTTAGATCATCCTAACCTAAGTATTGACGATTCTAAGCTTTGCGATGGCGAACTTACCTTAGGAGAATGTTCCACAGCACTCAGTCTTTTAAATAATGATAAAGCTCCTGGAAGTGACGGTCTTACAACTAATTTTTATAAACATTTTTGGCATTTGATAGGTCATCTCGTAGTTGATTCCATCAATTACGGTTATGTTACCGGCTGTCTCTCTCCAGAACAGTCACGTAGTGTGATTACGCTTATTCCAAAACCTGGAAAAGACCCCTCTTTACTTAAAAATTATCGACTTATATCTCTTTTAAATACGGACTATAAAATTGGGGCTAAAGCTGTTGCTGCTAGGATGAAACTGGTTATCGATAATCTCATTGGTCCAAATCAAACTGGTTTTCTTAAGGGTAGATTTATAGGTGAAAACGTAAGATTTGTTTTAGATATAATTAATCATACTAGTGATTTTAATATTCCAGGTTTTCTTTTTTTAATTGATTTTGAAAAAGCTTTTGATAAATTAGAATGGAATTTTATTCACGCTACTCTTTCCTTTTCAATTTCGGTAATAGTTTTAAAGATGGGATTCATACTTTTTATAATAATGCTCAGGCGTGTGTCTGTAATAATGGTTATTCTTCGGGTTTTTTTTTTCTGTTCAAAGAGGTGTACGGCAGGGATGCCCTCTGAGTCCGTACCTTTTTATTCTTAGTGTAGAGACCCTTGCACTTACTGTGATTCAATCTAACATTGTTAAAGGAATTTCAATTAGCGGTACTGAAACTCGTATTTCGCAATGTGCTGATGATACTACATTCATACTTGATGGCAGCAAAGATAGTTTAAGTGAGTGTTTATGTATTCTCGATAATTTCAATAAGTCATCTGGTCTACGGATTAATTTTTCTAAGTCGCATTTGTTCCCACTAGGTCCTTTCGCTGGTAATAGGCCACTCTTTCTCTCCGATTTTAACATAGATGTCACTTTGGGTCCAGTTACCATGTTAGGTGTTGTATTTTCTCACAACGGGGATGATTTATTTCCTCTCAATTACCAGCCCAAGCTTTCAAGACTCAAAAGTAGTCTCCGCGTTTGGGCCAGCCGGGATTTAACTCCTATAGGCCGTAATGTTATTGTCAAAACGTTTGGCTTATCCCAATTAGTGTATCTTTTCCTTGTGTTACCCAATCCTCCTAAGACATTTATTAAAGAGCTTGAACGTGTTATTTTCGACTTCATTTGGGCTGGAAATCCCGATAAAGTGAAACGTTCTACGATTATAAACCCCATTAATGCGGGAGGTTTAAAGATTCCCCATATCTACAGCTTTATAAGAAGCCTAAAATGTACATGGATTAAACGCTATTACAATGATTTGAACGGACCTTGGAAATTTTTTTTCAATCTAGATTTAAAGAGATATGGCTATGAGTTTCTGTTTCAATGTAATTGTAAACCAGATGAGGTTAATTACCTTCGTAATTCTTTTCTTAAAGAGGTTGTTCAAGCATGGTGTGAGATCTCGTATGTTCCCCCAAAAGAAAACTATGGTATCCAAATTTTATGGAATAATTCTGACATTAGGATTAATGGTAAAGTTGTATTTTATAAATTTCTGTTTGATAAGAATGTAAAGTATGTCAAAGACTTTTTTGACGGACAAGGAAATCCTGTATCTTTTGAAAATTTTAAACGTAAATTCAAGGTAACTAGTTTACCATTTACATTGTATTATGGTTTAATACGAAGTATACCTACCAGTTGGAGGAATTCCTCGATTAATGACAATGGTGATCAAAATGTTAATGAAGTTTTATTTGCTAATTATTTAAGGTCAATCAGGCCCTCTCAATTTGTCTATAACAGGTACTTATCAACTATATCTGAGAAGCCAACTGCGACTCAAAAATGGGCTGTGTCTTTTGATAATCTAACAGAATGTGACTGGACTCGCATTTATAGTACCCCCTGGCTTTCTGTTTCAGAAGCCAGACTGCAATATTTCCAATTTAGGTTTATACATAGGGTTCTTCCAACCAATAAATTGCTTTCGCTAATGGGGAAGGCTGATTCAGCATATTGCACTTGGTGTGAGGCAGAGGAAGAAACGTTGGAGCATATTTTCTGGAACTGTAGACACATCACACATTTTATCAAAGAGGTAGAAATTATGCTATTTAAAGATCATTCGGTTTTCTCAAAGCAAAGTTTCTTTTTTACGTATGAAAATGCTAAACATCCCTATAACTTCTTGGCACTACATATGAAGCACTATATTTTTAAATGCAAATTGATTAAAAGTATACCAGATGTGAATGCGTTCTTTTCTATATTTAAATTTAAAGTAAAAGTAGAACAATATAAAAAAGTAAAAAATAAGAATATTGTACATATTGACGACATCAGGAAAGCGTTTGCCTCTTGTCAAAGTTTATTTGCAGATTAGTTATGCCAAAAGGCATTACTTTGGCATTGTGTATTGTATATTATATTCTCATGTTTTCTCTACTGGGACATCACAATGTTATTGTTTGTATATTATATCATTTCATTTCTACTGTATTATATCACCTTGAACATAGAAAAGAAGAAAAGATGATTACAATAAAAGGAGACAAAAAAAATATTTATTTATTTATTTATTTATTTATTTATTTATTTATTTATTTATTTATTTATTTATTTATTTATTTATTTATTTATTTATTTATTTATTTATTTATTTATTTATTTATTAATTTATTTATTTATTTATTAATGCTGAAGTCAGTCCCCGGGCAAATGTTACTAACTTGTTACAGAAGGTGATGAATTGTGTGTCAGTGTCTCGTTTTGTTTACCCTATTCTTGTAAAGAATGTTTCTGCTCCTGCCACTTCCTTAAAGAAGTGGAACAATGATTACTTTTACGATGATGACAAATGGCGAAGCATTTTAGTATGCCGTTTAAAAGTATTACCGAGCCCAGATTACAGTATTTTCAGTTTAAGTTTCTACATAGAATTGTGTATACAAACAAGTTTCTATTTTCTTTAAACATTGTGGCGTTTCCATTTTGCTCGTTTTGTGACTCAAATGAGGAAACAATTGATCATTTATTTTGGGATTGCAGTTTTGTTTCAAGCTTTATTTTAGATGTTGAAAAAAGGCTCTTAAACAAGCAGTTTTTCTTTTCTAAAGAGGATATTTTCTTTGGTTTTCAAGGAAAAGACTATAGTCCTTTTAACTTTGTGATATTACATCTTAAGTACTTCATTTATTGCTGTTCAAGGAAAAATGAGAAACTGGATGTAGAAGCATTTTGTTATAAGTTTAATTTTGCACTGAAGGTAGAAAGCTATAAAAAGAAGCGTAAAATTTACAATGATGTATTGAAGATATTAAAAAAAAACAGTGATTGATACGTTGTGTTGAATGCAGTGATTGATGTAAATATTGTAATCATATAAGAAATGAAAGATTACTCAATAAACAGGAGGAAAAAATATTTATTTATTTATTTATTTATTTATTTATTTATTTATTTATTTATTTATTTATTTATAAAGAAAGAACAATTTGTTTGAAAGAACAATAAAGAGGAAAAAAAAATATTTATTTATTTGTATCTGTTTACACACACGTATATATCTGTCTTTCCTCTAAACTGGCAGGGAAAATATTAAGTTTCGAATAAATATTATTACATGGAATGGTGATTCTTTGTTCCCCGTGCTTGCTACATGAATGTTTCTTACACTGTTGCTGTAAAAGGGCAACTTGCACAGAATTCCTTCCTATATTGACCTTTGCAAAACTTTGTTTATCTTGCCCATCTTGTAGAGGTTTCAAATAACTAAGAAGAGTCGCGCATTGCCTTTTTAAAACTTTTCTTCCAGTTTGGCGACACAAATGAATATTCCTGTGAATGTTCTCATATCGAAACTTGTGAATATACAGTACTTTGAATTGTGCTGGTTTCCATTGTGAAAATGCATTTCTCAGACATCAATCAATGAGGGTGTCATGGTGTCACTTTAACGTTGAGCATACCTTAAATTTGCATATTGTGCGGTCTCGTTTGTGTCATAATAAGTTACAAAGAAGTTCTGGAATTCGATTTCTTTTGTAAACCGATCTTGGGCAGTTAGCCACGTCATACCATGTACAATGCGTCCGGCACAATCTCGATGGTGCTTGTGCTGGCCGGACGTCTCTTGAAATCCAGATTGTCACGCTGGTTGGTCCCGACACAGTCGGTGAGTTACATCATTTTTATGTGTATCTGTTAGTATTTGTTCTTTTCAGCCTGTCAAGAACGGCACCACGCATGACAGACCCATGATGTAGAGGTCTGGGGGTCGAGAGTTTGGTCAGTTAGGTTTGTTGTCCCTTGGGGACGTAGCTCGTTTGGGGAGCAGAACTCCTTCGGGAGCAATGTTTGGTTTCGCCCTATGGCTCTTCGCCAGAGAGTCGAGGGGACTTTTGCAAAAGCATGGTCGGTGATTTACATAATTTTTAAGAAAATAAATATATTTTGCAGGTATCGAGATATGCGAATATCGTTTATGTTGAATAACAGAAGCTTTATTAAATGTTTCCTTTCTTTAATTTCAGTAAACCGTATATCTTCGTCCGAAATAAACATGTGAAGCCACGTTTTGGACTTGCTTGTTTGGAGAACGTGTATAGGCCCGACTAGCCCCACTTCCCGTTCTCCCAATGTGGGCACCCCCAGAGTTTACGTTCCGAACTGTGGCGCTCCTACAGAGGGAAATCTTTTTATAATAAAAACACGATGTGTTTGCCGGTTTACTGTTAGTCTTGGTCAACGTTAGCACGTTAGACGTTAGCAAAATTTTCACTTCTCACAGTTTTTTACAAAATGAGGGCGCTTGTCAACTAGACTGTAGGTACTCGAGTGATTCCTGCATGGTACGTAGTATCAAACAATCTGAAGTCATCACAGGGCCTCTCCACATTAGTTCCCAATGAACGTTGTGTACTGTATACAACTAATACTACGGTCTTGAGCAATACTAGTTTACTATAAGCAAGGACGGCGATATGTATTGCACATTGGCAGATTAGGGGACGTAGGTCGAAAACCTCAAAATGATTTATATGTACAGTATATGTATAGGCCTACTATAATTAAGTATATACCTACATTTGTATGTATACACATATGTATTAGTAGACGTATACATATACGTATATGTATACGTCACGGTAAATGTATATGGAAATGCAAAAATATATAGCCTTTTGGCTTTCTGGTTAGCAATGTTCTACACTACTGTCAACTTTCGGCAGACTATGATCACTTGGAGAAGGAACTCAGGTAGTTTGATAGCTGGCGTTTAACCGACACCCGACACAACGTTTGCGTTTTGAGTGGAATTTTTTACACCATATGGAGACACTGGGTGAGAAACTGATATACTTCATCGTGAGAGCGTGAGATTGCGCCGAAATGCGTGACTCTCACTCTGTCGATGAACCTCACACATTTTTTAGGAAAGGCCCGAAATAATCATACGTGATGCACTGATGTCCTGCGAAAGATTTATTGGCTTTTTAATTTGCCGTGTGTGAATATATTTTAAGATTGGTTCTTATGACCAGGCTAGATCGGTTTCTGTTGTCTCGCTCATATGTGATAGGCCAGCAGCAACTTCATAAGTAGCGATCCGTCATTCGTGGCATGGGTTTAAATATTCTTGCTTTAAGCAGAGTAATAAAGAAAGTATCTTATAGTACCTCTCTGTTTTCCGACACTTAAAACCTTGATTTACAAGGTATTCTTTTAAGATTTTTGCCTTCTGGTAGGCAGGGTGAGGTTTTTCGGAGAAAAAATGTAGACAAAGACAGGCACGTGTTATTAGCAAAATCCTTTGAGTCCAATGGCGTAGCTAGGGGGGGGGCCGTCGCCCCCCCCCCCCACAAAGCCTCCGAAGGCCTCTGTCGGAAATAGATAAAAAACAATTCATTTGAAACACTTGCAACACTTCTTATGTTTTTAAGCAGAATTAGACATCGATATGTCAACGTGAAAATCTAAAGTCGGTCCCAAAACTCAAAATTGCCCGAAAAAAAAAAAAAAAAGTCTCCAGAATTTCGAATCGTACAACTATCAAGATAATAATCTGTCTGAATTTTTTTTGCTTTTGACCCCCCAGAAAAAAATATCTAGCTACGCCACTGTGTGAGTCACTCGGGTGAGGAGGGTTTGTTATTTAGCATAAGTCAAGTATTGGTGGCGCTGTTGTTTTCCTCCACGTGAGTGAACTTTTATTTAAGCGGTGTGGTGAAAATTTATGCTTTCGTTTTGCAGTACGAAGTAGCGAATTTTTAATTCCTTTGTTAACCTTTTGTGGGATGAAAGGATTTTTCTACGTACTATGTATTTCGGGGGTTGCTTGATATGCCTATGCCAGTGTTCCTGTAGTCTTGGCCAAGACGTTAGTAAATTTACACTTCTCACGTTTTTTACAAAAAGAGGGCGCTTGTCAACTAGACTGTCCGTACTCGAGTATTTCGTTCATCATTAGAACAGAAGTTTTTCAAGTTTATCTACATTCATTGGTCAGTTTCTATGGTATCTTCAAGTGACGCACTTTTATATGCGCGCTCAATTACTTACGCGCTCATAACGTGAAAGCAACTAGTGCGTTTGTTTCCAGAACGCGCAGAACTGTGCGTCAAGTATTACGGATAATACACAGAGAAATGTATTCTGCGCGTATAGAACGCGTTGTAAACGTGCACGCACGCTAAACTCTTTTAACAATGAAATTTTCTGTGACGCGTTCTTATTTTTGTACGAACATCACGGAATAGAACGACGCGTATGTCAAATTTACATTTCCGCCCCGATATATGCGTCTCCATGAGGAGTCACTGAGCGTAACAGTGTAGGTATAGGAGTTTGGAATCTATGCTTATAATATCTTTGTAGTTCCAATGAACGTCGTGTACTGTGTACAACTAATACTACGGTCTTGAGCAAGACTAGTGTTCCTGTAGCTCTCCAACCTTGAAACATCCAGTCAATCTTTTAGATTTTAGCCTTCTTGTAGGCATTGAGAGGTTGTTGGGAAACTAGTTTGGATAATTCGAACACCTCCTCAATTTGGAACCTTTTCGGTCTGAAAATTAGATTTTTGGCACTTTTGGCATGTGTAGCACGCGTACACGCTATAGTTCATTTGGCGGGAAGAAAAGAAACACCTGACTTAAGGATAAACGCCCTACATGTTTAAAATTGGCGTTTAAAAACTTTTGGGTGGCCAAGAGCAGGGGGTGCGGACCCCCTGGACCCCCTCTGGGTCCGCGCCTGCTGGTAGAAGTATTTGTCTTGTATGAAAGGTTTCGATGAGTAAATGTTAAATTATGCGCTCATGTAAGAACGTGACATGGAGATAAAACTTCTAATGGTTATGGAGCAACCTGGGTTCTGAAGGCCTAGGATGGTGGAGGAGGAGGGGGGGGGGGTGCTTAATTATTAAACCGCAAGGTGAAAAGTTGCCAAGGTGATAGTCAGTGAATATGTCAAGTAACTTTCATATTATTCGTGCTGTGACGGGAGAAGCTCACCACAAAATATAAAGAATAAAACACACAGCCAAATGTTTTGCCTTCAACGTCTTGCGTTTCGGTGTAGTTTGATGCAGGCCCTGTACTGTACTAGTGCTATAGCCCTACTATTTCGATCGCTTGCGATGATTGCCAACTGGGGCATTTTCACTCCAAAATTCGTGTAAATTTAGCAGGAAAAATCTTGTTTGTCACTAAATTTGTCATGTGGCAGTGTATATAGTAGAATCCAAAAGTGAAAGCGTAACGAACACATATGAGGTCCCCAGAAGTCAAAAACCGAAAACCTTATAAACACGATATCTCTAGGTAGCAAGCATGAGTGTTTTTCATACTTGGTATATGTGGATGTGTTAAAGTCAAAAAATGAACCTTATTGAGTTTGGTATATAAAGTTCAAAGGTTATCTGAGGTCACCGGAGGTGAAAACACGAAATTCTGAAATACTGCTTGTAAACGAGACGATATCTCAAGATAGCAATGATGGACAATCTTCATACTTGGCATATAACTATCATACTAAAAGGAAGAACCCTATTGTTTTCACGGGAGGCTAAAGGTCATTTGAGGTCATCAGAGATAAAATACCGAAAACCTTCAAAAACACGATATTTCAAGACCTGGATGATGGATCCTTTCATATTTGGTATATAGATGTTTTACTTTAAGAGAAAGAGAAGCCTCCGAGTTTGTTGAAGGTCAAAGGTCACCTGAGGTCATTAGAGGTGAAACTGCGAAAACTTCGTAAGCTAAATAGACAGTGGGCGGTACCTCCAAACTGTGTCCGGCGTTTGGTTACAAACGAAAAGTTAAGGTTGAATTTTGAACCAATCCAAAAAAAAAATTATAGAGAAAAACATTTTTTCTCAAGCATAACTATTACAGTAATAATTCTTATTTGAGTTACCTATGAACATGTGTAAAGGATGATGTGTCTAGAGGATGATTAGAATAACTATATGCTGAAAGAGCTATTTGATGGCGTAGTGGATTAGAGCTCGATTTCTCACGCAGCCGGTCCTGGGTACGATTCCCTCCTAGGATATGTTTTTTTTTTATTTTTTATTCACTTTTTGGTAGGGTTTAAATGTCATATGAGGTCAGCAGAGGTCAAGATGTGAAAACATCGTAAAAAATGAAAAAGTCAAAAAGTGTAAATCTGAGGGATGAACCGAGTCAGTGCAACAAATCATTCCCTTTCAGTAAGGAATCACTAAGCCTTTGGGCTTTCTGGTTAGTAATTACACGACGTCTCACATATGGAACTGCTGAGCAAGTATTCTGTTTCCACATTTCCAGGGCATGATCCAGAAACCTGACCGCTAAAATGTGGTGAATGTCCAACCCTTCAAAAGTTACATTACCAGCCCCACGGCATATAGGCATAGGAAGCCGGTGGGGAAGATTAGGGGTGTGCCAGTCAAAAATGTGGTAGGGGCGGTATGCTTGGGCCCCCCAAAATTTAAGAACGAAACCCCTTGTTTGTTCCCTCCGTAAAGAGAGTGAAAAAAATTGCAGCAATTTTCCGTATAATTTGCCAATATGTCACATCAAATTGCATGAAGGACCCTAAAACATTCAAAACTTTTCAAAAGGGGGTAGGGGGTAGGGAACACCTTCTTAGACCTCTCCCCAGGATGGCTGTCCGAAACATTGTCCACACTCCTACCCCAGCTGAGAACAGCTATACGCGTATGCCCCGTGGCACCGGTTGAAATTTTAAACAAGATCTTTGGTCGGGGTGAGGAATTTGGCCAGGGAATTTTGTCATGGAAGTACCAAATCTGTGAGAAAATTAAGAGAATAGTAGTTCAAAGTGATCTCTTTTTCGTGTGCATTTTGTTTTTCAATTAGAAATAGTAGTCGGCCAGTCTGAATCACCTGACTTGCTGGATTTGGACCTCGGACATTAGGTTAGACACATCTGCCCAAAATTATATTAACTACATCGTATATTACCCCGTTTAGATATTTGAAAATGAAATTTACATCAAATATATGCATGATGGGGTATAAACTATAGGCTACATGCATGGTGTAGTCGAAAAAATTCAGTTATTATGCATACAGGCATAGGGGGATATTGGGGGCGTACCAGTCAAAATGTGGTAGGAGAGGTGTACTTCGGCGTCCCACAATTTAATAACGAAACCCCTTGTTTGTTCATGCATGGTGTGGTCGAAAAAATTCCGTTAGTATGCATCAAGTTCCAACAAACACACTCCTTTGTTTAAATAAAACTAGCAGAAATTATCGTTATTATGTTTCACGTTGTTGCCACGCTGACGTCATTTCCTCTGTTCATTAATAACGAGCACATTTATTCTGCTGCATGAGGTTGCAGGCTTGAGACGTTAACTGTAGGAATTCACCGCTTAAAATTTAATATGAAAAAGACCTAAAAAGTTAAATTAAATGATCGATAACGGTAGCACATGAAAGAGAAAACAAACACCCAAATTCTCGCACTTTCAGTACTTTCCTTAAATAGAGACCGAAGGTCTTTAGAGTCATCCATCCAACTTCTGCATGGCTTCGACGAGCTTCTGAGCTAAAAATTAACCTTCAAAAATCTCATTTGTACTCATTAGGTCCTTTTGTTACAAACCCCACAATATTTATTTCTTACTTTAATCTGTCGCTTTGCCCTGGTTCCATCAAATTTCTTGGAATTACTTTTACTCATTACGGTGATGAATTGTATCGCTTAAATTATGTCACGAACGAATTTACCTTGCCTTAAAACATTTTAAACATACGGTCGAATAGAGACCTGATTCCGATTGGCAGAAGTATTATTGTTAAGTCTTTTGCCCTATTACAATTAGTGTATTTATTTCAAGCACTTCCAGATCCACCGGACTCTTTTATAAATGACATTCAAAGTACAATTTTGATTTTATCTGGTCGAAAAATCTTGACCAAGGTCAGAAGAAAGGCAATGTACAGCAACGATTATAGAAACCGTGGATTAAAAGTTACTCATGTGAAAAGTTTTCCTCGTGCTCTTAAAATCTCGTAAGTGAAAAGATATTTATGCAGAGATGATGGTGTGTGGAACATTTTCTTCGATTACCACTTAACTTCCTTTGGGAAGCGTTTTATTTTTCAGTGCAATTAACTTCTGAGGACACTGCACCAGTTAATAATATTTTCATTAGACAAGTTTGCTATTCTTGGAGCTCTTTACATTTTCATACACCTGTGAACAATTATGGTAACCGAGTCCTCTGGAACAATCATTTTGTAAAGGTCGATGGTAAAATTGTTTACGATTAAAAGCTTCATAGAGCTGGTGTTTTATATGTAATGGACTTATTTGATGATAATGGCAGCGTGATTTCATATGTCGAATTTTGTATAGCTCAGTACCCTTTTACTACTTTTTACGGGCTGTTGACCTCAGTTCTAGCCGAGTGTAAAGGGAACCCCTTTAACAATGAAAATTCCACGTCTCTGTTCGGTGTAGCTATACTCTTAATCATGCCCGTGTCGCGAATTTTGCCTATTGAAAGCTCATTGATAAAATCGTCTTGCCGCTTAGATGTATCGTTGAATGGAAAGCTTCATTTAATTTCAACCACGTGACTGGCAGAAAATATTCAATTGTCATATGGGGTCACCAGGTGTCGAAAAGCAAAATTTACCAAGAATTCCCAAGATCGTCATCAGGGGTCATCAGAGGTCAAAAAGCAATGAAAATATCCCAAGTATTCCCATGATCGTCATCTGGGGTCACCAGAGGTCTAAAAGCAAAATCTCCCAAGAATTCCCAAGATCGTCACCTGGGGTCACCAGAGGTCAAAAAGCAAAATTTCCCAAGAATTTTGAAGATCCAAGATCCATTGGAGTTCGAATCCCTTTCATGACACTTATGTTTTTCTTTTTTGGTTCCTTGCCGAAGGCAGGCAAGGAATCTATGCGATGGTGATGTTGGGTGTGTGTGTGCGTATGTGTGTATGTGTGTGTGTATGTGACGCTTAGCTTGTAAACACGATATCTCCAGTTAGCAATGACCAACACTTTTCATACTTGGTATATAGATTTTTCATGTTAAGAGAAAGAACCCTATTGTTTTTGGTGGATTTCAAAGGTCATTTGAGGTCACCAGAGGTCAAAAACCGAAAACCTTGTAGACACGATATCTCAAGATAGCAATGACCGACACTTTTCATATTTGGTATACAGATTAGTCATGTCAAGAGGAAGAACCCTATTGATTTTGGTAGAGGCCAAAGGTCATCTGAGGTCACTGGAGTTTAAGCTGCGAAAACCTCATAAATGGCTTGTAAACACGATATCTCAAGGTGGCAATGACTGACACTTTTCATATGTGGTATATAGATTTGTCATGTTGAGAGGAAGAACCCTATTGCTTTTGGTGGAGGTCAAAGGTCATTTGAGGTCACCAGAGGTCAAAAGCTGAAAATCTTGTAAACACGATATTTCAAGATAGCAATGACCGACACTTTTCATATTTGATATACAGATTTGTCATGTTAAGAGAAAGAACCGTGTTGATTTTGGTAGAGGTCAAAGGTCATCTGAGGTCACTGGAAGTTAAGCTGCGAAAACCTCATAAATGTCTTGTAAACATGATCAACTTAAGATAGCAATGACCGACACTTTTCATATTTGGTATATAGATTTGTCATGTTGAGAGAAAGATCCCTATTGTTTTTGGTAAAGGTCAAAGGTCATTTGATGTCACCAGAAGAAAAAGACTAAAAACTTAGTAATCATGATTTCTCAAGTAAGGAGTAAAGGACACTTTTCATATTTGGTATGCAATTTGTCTTGTCAAGAGGAAGAACCCAATTGATTTTGGTAGAGGTTAAAGGTCATCTGAGGTCACTGGAGGTTAAGCTGCGAAAACCTTATAAACGGCTTGTAAACACGATATCTCAAGATAGCAATGACCAACACTTTTCATATTCTGTATATAGATTTGTCCTGTTGAGAGGAAGAATGCTATTGTTTTTGGTGAAGGTCAAAGGTCATTTGAGGTCACCGGAAGTAAAAGACTGAAAAACCTTGTAATCACGATTTCTCAAGATAGGAGTAATGGACACTTTTCATATTTGGTATACAGATTTGTCATGTCAAGAGGAAGAACGCTATTGTTTTTGGCAGAGGTCAGTGGTCATCTGAGGTCACCGGAGGTTAAACTGCAAAAGCCTCATAAACGGCTTGTAAACTCGATATCTCAAGATGGCAATGACCGACACTTTTCATATTTGGTATATAGATTTGTCATGTTGAGAAGAAGAACCCTATTGTTTGTGGTAAGGTCAAAGGTCATCTGAGGTCACCGGAGGTAAAACTGCAAAAAGCTTGTAAATCGCTTGTAATCATGATATCTCAAGATAGCAATGATAGACACTTCATATTTAGTATGTTGATTTGTCATGTGGAGAGGAAGAACCCTATTGTTTTTGGTGAAGGTCAAAGGTCATTTGAGGTGTCTGGAGGTCAAAGACTGAAAACCTTGTAATCATGATATCTCAAGGTAGGAATGAAGGACACTTTTCATACATGGTATATTGATTTGTCATGTTGAGAGAAAGAACCCAATTGTTTCTGGTAGAGGTCAAAGGTCATCTGAGGTCACTGGAGGTCAAAAAACAAAATTTCCCAAGAATTCCCAAGATTGTCATATGGGGTCACCAGAAGTCAAAAGGCAAAATTTCCCAACAATTTCCAAGATTGTCATGGAGTCACCAGACATAATAAAGCAAGAATTCCCAAGTGTCATTTGGGGTCACTAAAGGTCAGAAAGCAAAAGTCCTTGAGAATTCCCAAGATCATCGTCTGGAGTCACTAAAGGTCAAAAAGTAAGATTTCCCAAGAATTCCCAAGATTGTCATCTGGGGTCACCAGAGGTCAAAAAGCAAAATTTCCCAAGAATTTTCAAGATCCAAGATCCATTGGAGGTCAGAGGTCATTTGAAGTCATCAGAAGTTAAATACCAAATGCATTGAAAAACACGATATTTCAAGACAGGGGTGTTAGATACTTGTAAATTTGAGGGATAAACCTCAGTGCAACAAAGCATCCCCATTCGGCAAGGAATCACTAAGCCTTTGGGCTTTCTGGTTGTTATATTTGGTGGGGTTTGAAGGTCATGTGAGGTCAGCAGATGTCAAATTGTTAAAACATCATATAATGATATAGTTAAGAAAAATAAATTTTAGGGATAAACCTCAGTGCAACAAAGCATTCCCATTCGGCAAGGAATCACTAAGCCTTTGGGCTTTCTGGTGTATTTTGTCATTTGTTCTGGTGTCTTTTGTATTGTTATTATCCTCCATTGTTAAAAGTAAAGTTACTTCCTTTAACGACTGGTGTTCTTTTATTTATGCTTCATGTTATTTAAGCACAGCTCTTTTGCAGCTTATTACTACAACTACGTGATTTGTAATTATGTCACGATCCAATTCTTTCGTTTGAATTGCTAATTCATTGCATTGTATTGTAAAACATTGAGGAATGGCTTTTTAGGTACACAGGGTTTGCCACCATTGATTGATTAATAAAAGTTTGTTGATACTTTTTATGTGGAAAGGATATGACTTTGCATTGTATTGGTCTTTTTACTGTATTAAAGTCAAATGTGTAAATATTGTATGTAGACGGACAACACTTCCAAGTAAATAACTGTACTATACTATTGAGCATCAATATACGAAATACATTGATGATGATGATGATGATGATGATGATGATGATGATGATGATGATGGTGGCGGTGGCGGTGGCGGTGGCGGTGGCGGTGGCGGTGGATGGTGATGGTGGTGATGGTGATGATGACGATGGATGATGATGGTGGTGGCGGTGGTGGTGATGACGATGGATGATGATTGTGATGGACGATGATGGTGGTGGTGATGGTGGTGGTGGTGGTGGTGACGGTAATGGTGATTGTTATTGCTGCTGTTGCTGTTGTTGTTGTTTTGAAAAAGGATGCTATTTTTTCGAAACATTTACCAGACGGTACGTGATGAACAGCCTTCGTAAACAGAGGAACTCTGCTTTTTTTCTTATTGAGTTCTACACATTAATTTATCAGACAATTATACTACGTTTACAAATCGCAGATCATTGAAGCAGATAAAACCTTAGTCATAATAACCAAGGTCATACCTTGAAGTGATACTGTCGAAAACAACATGTACAAGAATAAAAATGCGGTACCCTGCTCTATGAATAAGCTCAAAAACATAAAAGATTGCACACCCTTATAAAACTAACAAAGTATGGTACATGGAGAGGTCACTTTTTAATGAATGACTTTCAGAAAGTATTCACAATATTTACATAGGCTAGTTGCTTCATTTACACTTAGGCTACGATTGTCATTAAACATAAGTAGCTACCTAGAGTTAAATAGATACCCAGAATTAAATAATGCAAATTCATACAGTTTAACAAATTGGTCGTAAGTTTAAAAGCTTTCTGTGTGTACTTTCAACGTGGCATAAACGAATCAAATTAAGTAAGCCAAAATGTTTCTTGGAATTGCAATGCACGTGCATTGTGGTTATTCTTCCTCAGAATAACGCATTCTGCTTCCAACAAAAACTTATTCCAAACAAAATTTTATTTATAAAATTTGAACCACTGGGCAATTTATTGTTCAATTTATAGTTAAAGATTAAATGTTTCGCGCATAGTAGGAAGAAGTGAATTGGGTGCTTTACCTTATTTGTGAAACCAAAATTAAATCTTTTCATTACCTTATTTGTGAAACCAAAATTAAATCTTTTCACTTAAATCAAAATTGTGCCCTATACAACGCATGAAAATATTATGCCATAAAACATTTGTGGTGTCACAGGTCCAAAATAAATGTTCTTAAGTTTCGTTCTCAGTGTTACAAAAAGTAAATAATAGAGATTCTCTTTGTTTGATTTTGCATAAAAACGAATTTGTTGCTTCTAATCGATGGATAAACCGGAACCGGAAATACTGAACTTTTGCGTCTCTAACCGGCCAAAAAGCGTAAACGAAATATATTATTCCAATTACAATACCCGCCACACCTTTGTTCCCATTTTAGAACAACTGTGCGATGTTGAACGTAATCCTTAATTAAGTAATTGTACATGATTTTATTCGGGCGAGAACTTGTGATGAAACTTATAGTCGAGTGTTTTCCAGGCGCGGATACAGGTGGGGGCGCACCCGGCGCACGCTCCCCCCTTTTTTCGATGACCAACGATTTTTTTTTTTGTCTCATATCCCAAAAGAAAATGGAAAATATGCTTCCCAGATGCTCGGAAATCGCATATAAGCGCATCTAGAATTCAGATTTTCTCGGGGGAGGACCCCAAACCCAATGCTGTGGCTTTGCGCCTTCGGTGCTCGCTTGTCGGCCTTTGGCCGACGTTGTTTGCGCCCCCGTTTCTCAAAATCCTGGATCCGCGCCTGTTTTCGTGTGGCTTTTCCACATGCCTGAGTGCCTGACATTAGTTTTCCAAGACAGGAAAAGCTTTAACAATTCTCTAATACAAAATGTAGCCTATGAAAAGTAACGGTTATGGTGAACTTTGCAATAACTGATAGATAGCTTAACACATTACCATTTTCATCAAAGAAGCTTCTTACACAGTATGCAGTTTTACGTCTTAACATTTCTGAATGAAAAATTGTCAATTTTAAAATAGGAATTATTTAATAAAGATTGGTTTGCATATTCATTAACAGGGGGACCGAAATTAAAGTCCGCCCATGCGCTGCAAACATCCTTAATGAAAGAATTACCAATTTTAATATGTTTTGCAATTAAATAAAAATTTACCACCACATTTTTCTCAATTTATGGCCAAACAATAGCTTCCAGTAAGATCATCAAAATACAATTTAATCCATTTGCATTTTAAATATTTCACAAACAGCCCTATATTAATCATGTTAAGTCCCCCATTGCCATGCTGATTAGCGAGGACGGATAGTTTTATTTTGTCAGGTTTTTTGGAAAAAAAGGTCTCCAACTCCTTAAAAATAAATGAGTGGCCTGGGAAGAACTGTGAGCAGATAAACGAGTTGGAAAATGGCAAATGTTTTGATGATTAGAATCTTTCCAACTAAAAGGAGTAAGGTCCCTAGAGGACCATATATTTCAAAAAAAAAAAAATTAAATTCGTGATAAGTTAGGTGCATAATTAAGTTCAAAGAAATCGTCATCATGATGGGCGAAAGAAACACCTACAGAGGTAAGTAATAGACCCATTACTGACAGTTATACGATGATTCCCAATGAAACCACGCGGAGGGGTGGGGGGGGGGGGGTGTCGTTGCAAGGGACCTAATAGAAACAGAGAGGATTTATCTAAATTCAAGTTTAAGCCAGAAGCTTGCGAGAAGTTTGTTAGAGTGACTAATAGCCTACTTCATTAACCTGTTAAGCGAGCTTTCGGTGTCATCAGTAATAATTACTATATCATCAGCATAGCTCAAAATGTAAAAGTTTGATGGGGAACATTTGAAAGACAAATTTCAGAAATGCGGTTATTGAAATTTATTATAGAAGTTAGTATCTCAGTGCAATTTATAAATAAATATATACTTAAAGAGGGATTTGCATCAACCCAAGTATGACTTTTGCTTGGTGGTAAGCCCGGCCTATAATTGCCTTTACTGCTTCTTGTGCATACACAAACAGTTCACTGCTCAAGGCCACATCCTGGTGAGCATAAAAGACCCCATGTGTAATCGAAACATTCTCTGTGCATGCTGTGCAATATGAGCTGCTCTGCATCTTTTGAATTTTGTACCTCTGATGTCGATCAAAGAACAGTCACCAATTGAGACTTTTGCTAACCCCTATGTAAAAGTCATACTTGGGGTGATGCAAATCCGTCTTTAACGGGTAACCCTGGCAAACACCCCTCAATAGCTAAAAATATTTTGTAAAATAGTCATTATTTGACACACAAGAGGAAGCATTGCTATAAAGTGTCTTAATCTATGTTCGAAAGTCGTTACCGAAATTTAAGAAAGAGAATGCATTATGCAGAAATTCCCAAGCAAGACAGTCGAAAGCCTTTTCAATATCCAGGAATGCCAGGGCTCCTGGAATATAATTGGTTTCACAATAATTAATAAGATCTAGTGTAATTCTGATGCTTTCCCCGATATAATGACCCTTTTAATAAGCCTGACTGCTCCGGGCTAATAAGTTCTGAGAGGCCCTTTTTCATACGGATTGCGAGGCATTTTGCAACAATTTTATAATAGGTGTTTAATAAGGCAATAGGGCGCCAGTTTTTTAAAGTAATGATTTTTTTTGGGGGGGGGGGAGTTCGGGGTAAGAGAGATACATGCCCTGCCTTGCTCATCAGAAACGTAGCCTTCTTTGAAAGCATGATTAAAGGAATTGACGACTAGATTCCCAACATCGTTTCAAAAAGTTTTGTAAAACTCATTGGGTAAACCATCTGTGCCTGGTGATTTTTCTGACGACATAGGAAACAAAGAATGGCTTCATGTTAAGTGAGTAGACTTTACAGCTATCCTGCTCATTCGCGGTGAGAACTTTGTGATTAAAACGACAATTTTTATAAAGTGACATTGGAGTGTCGTTTCTACTCTTAGCATATAGCTCACTGTAAAAGCGTTTAGCTTTCTTTAGAATTCCCTGAGTTGTACAAACAGAAGTACCGTCACTAAACAAGCTCCTTAATCTTACCTAAAGTCTTATTTCTTTGTTCTAGATTGATTAAAGAAATAATTTGTATTCTTTTCCTCTTCTTCAGACCATCGAGCTCGAGATCTCAGTATTATACCTTTAACTTTGTAATCATAAAGAGACTCAAGTGCGGCTCTGGCTTCATCTAATTATAAATTTAAAGCTAAAGAATGGGACAAAGCGAGTTGCTGCTCTAAATATGATATTTTCTCAACTAATTTTCGTTCACTGAGCTTTTCGTTCAATAGCAAGCGACTTGGGGTAAGTAATTGAAACAGACCTTACGTTGACTTTAAAAACCTGAAGAAAGCAAGGATTCTCATTACTACAGGTATTTTAAGGTCAGAAATGGTATTCTTAACGAGGTCAGTATAAACTAGGTCGTCTAAAATGGATGTGTTCAGCTTCCGCATACCCCTTCACTTGTAAAGTGAGAGACACACTTGAATGAGCTGAATCGAATAAAGAATATACTGAGGTATTTGTACTAGACTGCTTCATATGATTGGAGGTAATGAAGAAATTTAGTCTGCAGTAAATAGAAGCATTTATGCTAGAATGCCGAGTGAACAGTTTACATTTAGGCTTTCTTTCCCTCCAAATATCTATAAGGTCATACATAATTCTTCATTATATCAATCAATTTTTCCCGAGCTCTAAAACTGGTTTGCGGCAAGCCACCAGTTTTATCAAGATGAAGACTGAGTACGAGGTTAAAATCTCTAGCTCAATAATATTGCTGCAATGATGATTGCAGACAGCGGCGGCGGAAGCATTAATATTTGGGGGGGGGGGGGACGAGCGAACCAAAATCTGATTAAGCATTTAAAAAATGCGAAAAATTGTGTGGTCGTCTCCCTAAGAGGGGTGTAAGGGAGGGGTGTATTTAGTGTCCTTACACATACGATCTGATGTTAAAATTGGTATCTGTGGAAGTTCAATAGTTTTCGGAATTTATATTATTTTTGTTCGCCTCTTGCGTCACCCATCTCCACTACACCACTGAGCCCTAGGAAGGGTAACCATAAAAGATTAATACCAAGGTGGGATCATATCAATTTGTTCAAAACACTTTCCTGTCAAAACATTTTTCTGTCTAAACTGAGGATTGGGTGACTGAGACGTCATGGCTATGTATAATTCATACACACGCTCATCCCGTACACTTGATTGGTCGTGTGGGCGTGACAAAATGTTTTGTTTACCACTGCACGCACGTGTTCGCTGTACATACTGTACAACGCGCGCACGGTTTAGAAGTCTGTGGCGGGTAACGGTCGCGTTGTTTACATATCGCTTGGGGTCTTTTCATTGGTGCAAGACTTATGCATATTCATATTTGTGTCTGTTTGTACGTATTTTGGCCTGGTCCCTATGGGGGAGTGTTGAAAATTTGAAAACAAAGGTTACCATTGGAAAGTTTACATGATAACCAATCCAGCAATGCATGAACATCGGCGATACAAGCTTATATGTACAAACAGCAGTAGGTCAAAAGTCCATAGCTATTGCTTGCCATGCAAAAAGATGCCTTCGAAATCTGTCCAGGTCCCTATGTAAAAGTCAAATAATATCGATATATTTTTATGTCATTCAGAAGCTGAGACATAGTAGAACACGGAACTGAATGAACATCACTGTAATTTTGCTATGCAACAGAGCACGAGCGATCGAAAGTTCGTATCCGTACTGTTTTCCACAGAGCGCATTTTCGTTGCGTGGGAGACGCTAACACAAGCTGTATGGGTTTAAGTAACAAACAAATTGATATGTAATTTTTTATTTATTTTAATGAGAAATGGATTCAATGTGAGACAAACAAAACTTTTCATATGGCATTGTTAGGTATAGACCATTCAGACCTGTTCAAACTGATAAAAATGGAAAGTATTTACTCTCTAATTCTCCTACCCAGGACCATGTTATTGCTTAAAGTCATTTTGGAGTCAGTAGAAAGGCATAAAGATTACAGTCATTGCTTGTATTGCCAAAAATACTGACTCGTGTTTCCTTTTTGTTGACGAACTTAGCGCACAACTCATGAGTATCTATTTAGTTGATCTAGAGTGGACTGATGAACATGAGCAAGTGCTACTGTATTATAATTAATAATTACAGAACATACGTTTGGTAGGAGTGCTCTTACTTCTTGTGGAGCTTCACGCAGGGCTCTGATGCATTCTTGTAAACTAAAGTTACTGACCATTTCTTACGGTAGGCTGCAAGTTCTGACTAAAGGCCAGTGGCGCTGAGCTCGGGGTATTTACTTATTTCCTCATTTGCTCAAAGCCGGATTCTGATGATGGTAAAGTTTATGAGGAACGCCGAAAAGGTCAAACTTCTCAGTTCAATCGTCAATGGACAATATTTGGCTGCTACGGAGGACTGTCATTCATGTTCTTAATTTTCCTACATCATTAATTATGATTGTACGTGTTTGGTGTTAATTTTAATTTGGTTCAAATCGCCCGTTTTTCCCCTACAATGTTTTTAAGGGGGTCCGTCCCCCACTGAAAAATTTAAGGGGGACGTTCCCCCTGTCCCCCCCCCCCCCGCTTCCGCCGGCTATGATTGCAGAGGTAGTTTTCAATTTTGGGAAAAAAGGTCACCTTTATCATTGTTGTGACTGTGCACATTGATGAGCAGAATTCCTTCATTATTTATATGAACGTTAAGGACAATTTTCCTACCTTTACTATCATATCAGCATTAATTACAGAAATGGTGACAATGGGTTTAATTAATATTGCAACACCTCTACTCAGATTAGTACCATCTGCGAAGAATATCTTTCCACCCTACTCGTTTGACCAGAACTTCTCATCTGCTTTTGTAGAATGTGTCTCTTGTAAAAATATGAAATAATAGTTATTTCTATGGAAATATGTAAGGAGTTTCCTACATTTCCCACTGTCTCTTAATCCTCTAGTATTATAAGTACAGGGAGTTGCTAGCAACTTTCTGGTTTGGGAGATACCATATCCCCTTTAAGTGGTTTCAAAGGCTCTGTGTAAGAAAATTAGTTGTGACAACTTAATCCATTTTGCTAATTACGATATTACCTTGGAATTGAAATTAACGTTATTTTGATATGTTAAGCAAGATATATGAAAGTCATTTTTGGATAAATCTGGTCACATGAAATCCATCTTTGTAATCACAAATAAGATGGAATACTTTTTAATTCACCCTAGATATTTCATTTCCATTACAGTCACCTAATACCCGTAAAGATAAGTACCTATTACTTACGAAGCTGTTATCTTAGTTTTTCTGCTGTCAGTCTGCATTTATTGCTAATTACGATATCAACTTAGAATTAAAATAAAAATTATTTTAAGCAAGATATTATAAAAGTCAGATCTGAATAAATCAGGTCACACGAAATCCATCTTTATAATCATAAGTAAGTTGGAATACCTTTTTATTCACCCTTGATATTTCATCTCCATTAAAGTCACCTAATACCCGTAAAGATAAGCACCCATTTCTTACCAGGCTATTATCCTAGTTTTTCTGCTGTCTGTATTTAAGTTTAGTACCTATCATGTCTATATCATCCTTTAAGGTCGGAAACCTACATTACGTAGGTAATATTCTAAAATACAAAAAGCAAGTGCCCATCTTACTCCTTAAATGTCAATCATTTTGCAAGGTTTAAATAAAAAATGGCAAAATTTTATTTGATGAAAAAGAGGATGAGGTGTTAAGTTTTGGTAAGTTCTGCTGAGCTGATTTCTTTTATGAACTAAGTATTTGACTTGATGAATTATTCAACTACGGAAGCCGAGAACATCGCGGTGGTATGAAATCTGACGTGCCAGTTTTCCCACCCCTTTCTTCGGTAAAAATTGGAAGGAGAAATCAAGATATGATTTCTCCTTACCATTATCCACCGATAATGTGGAGTGGAGAAAACCATAGTTAGTGACGGGGTACTTCAAGAAAGGACCATTACACAGTGTCTATTTTCGAATACCCTGTACATGACACGGATTGGCGATAACTTTGGTTTTTTCCACTCCACATTATCGGTGGATAATGGTAAGGAGAAATGGTATCTTGATTTCCATGTTAACCGAAGAAAGGGGTGGGAAAACTGGCATGTCACATTTCATACCACCGCGATGTTCTCGGCTTCCGTAATTCAACGGATAGGGTGAACTTAAACATAAGACTGACTTATCAATATCTGGCTTAGAATCATTACGCTTGTAATTGTAAACTTGAGTTTTCATGTGGAAAATTAGGGAATAATGTGGATTCGATGTGTCCCGAGTAAGACAATAGGTTCTTAAAAAGAATAGGTGCTTTTCACAGGGAATGTCTTCAATATCAAGAATGAGGGACGTTTAAATAACATAGAAGGTCGTTGTAATATCGATTTCAATCATAGTTGCAACTTACCAGTTGAAACCTTCTTCAATTTTATAAATTCGCATTGTGAGTCTTTCTTCATATTAGTTTACGTAAATTTTTGTCGAATATATCTGGTTTAGTATATGTAAACTTGATTCGTTGCTTTATCAGAGCTTAGTCAATGAAGAAGTTTGGTCTGGTATTTCGTCACTGAGGTCTCACATCTTTATATTGTTCCAGGATTAATGCCAAATCTGGTCAGTCAAAGGACTGTGGGAACAGAGCAGTGTTGTAACGAGTCACTCAATTTTGCAGTCGAGTCGAGTCATTTACTACTTTCAATGTGAATAGAGTAGAGTCAGTGACTCAAGGTATTGTATTGTTTCTATCGGGAAAATTCTGATACAATTGCTCGAGTGATTTCCCTTTTGAAAATTAGTGACTCAAGTCATGACTCGATACAACACTGGAACAGAGTTTGCTTTGCTAGTCATGAAAAAAATGAGAAGGCAAACATTGAACTAGGTTATTGTTTGTGTTCTACACAATGATGTTTGTCAAAATGAGATGATTTAGTGTAATTCGGGTGAAAAACACCTCCCTACTGATCTGAGGTAGTCACATAATTTGTCTGCCATAGGAAGTAAGGTACTATACAGGACTAAGTTCTCAAACAAAATGTTGCTAAGTTAGTGTAACGAAGTATATATTTAGGCTTTTCAACTTAATTGAGGGCCGCCATTTTGTTGCTTACAGGATTGCAACATTATGGTGCAATACTTAATTTACATACGACTGAGAATTTGAAACAGTAACCCTAGTTCTGTCTGGTTTCCCCTACCCTCTGTAATTGGGCAATTAATTACAGCGCGTCACTTTCAACCAATCACAACCCTCGGTCCCTATCCCATAATAGTAATTTACTTCCTACAGAGAGCAGAGCGACTACAACACTCGATAAACGTGCTGCAGACCTCGGAGAGTAAACATGTAGTTTGGTAGTATTTTTATTTTGTTTTATTCATTTAAACCTCATTTCCAGAGGGTGACTCAGTTAGCTAAGGCTAATCTTCCCCGAGGCCCTCAAAATTTTACAGAATTATAAAACGATTCAAACAGAACAACATACATAAAAAAGGAAAATTATAAAAAAAAAAAAACTAACAATCATTAAGAAGAAAAGTGAAACAAACCTAAGAACATTAGAAGGAATAAAAAATAAGAACACTCAGAAAAAAATTAAATATGAATATGTACAATAAATTATATGTAGTCGTTAATTAATCTTTTAAAACTACTATAAGAAGTGGCATTTTTAATAAAGGATGGCAATTGATACCATTCTTTAGCTCCAATAAATGTAAATCTTCTTTTGTGAAATTCGGGTTTCCCCCCACCCCCCGACAGAAATAGACTTGACGTTGACGCGGATCTAAGGGTGTAGCTATTTCGTTTGTATTGGAATAAGTATTTCATATAACATGAGCGGAGGTCATTTAAGGATTTGTAAATCATACAAAGCCGTTTATATTTAATTCTTTGATCAAATGTGTGCCATCTAAGTTTATTAAAAAGGTCAGTGGATCTTTCTTCATAAGTGGCATTGATTATAAACCAAGCAACACTCTTTACAAGTTTTTCAATTCTCTCTGTGTTCCCATTAGTACATGAACTCAATATGAGACTGCAATAATCAATTTAGGGTAAAATATAGCCATTGAAATATAAAATACTGGCTGGGATATCAATGCACTGCTTCATTCTTCTTGGAAGTGCTAATCTCGAACTAACGGTCTTACATACATAACTTATTTGTTGCTCCCATGTTAGATTTGAGTCAATTCAAACTCCTAAAAGCTTCCCTATACTATTAGTCCAATCTTTGATCACTAATATATACATTTAAAACATCGTCACCAGAGAGAGTAATTTCTCTTTGTTTTGAACATATTAACTACTTCGTGTTTTGTCTGTATTGATAACCATTTTATTATCTACGCACCATTGACTGATATTCTTCATTTAATTTAACCGGATAGTTTCTCTTTGGACTTGCCAGGAACATGAAATGTAGTATCATCAGCATATATATCTGAAGAGTAGTGTGTAAGACATAAATCAAAATCGTTAATAAAAATAAGAAACAATAATGGGTCAATGATTGATCATTGAGGCACCTCGCAAGATATCAGCATACTGTGTGACTGGGTTCCATTTACATATACACATTGATTCCAGTATTCGATAAATATGATTTAAACCATTTTAAGAGATTGATCAGAGCATTGGTATACACTTAACTTTTGTGACAAAATTCCATGATCCACAAGATCAAAAGCTTTTCTTGAATCTAGAAAATTGTTCCTATCATATTTCCATCGTCTATATTCATATACCAATTTTCCATTAGCTTTAATAGTGCCGTTTCACAAGAATGATTGGTCCTGAATCCAGATTGTGCCACTCTTAGTAACTTGAATTTCTGAAAGTAGTCACAAATTGCGTGTTAAACATGCTTCTCTACGATTTTGGAGACTACAGGTAGCACAGAGATGGACCGATAACTGCTTACCTCCATACTGGAACCATAACTTTTGCAACTTTCCATGAAGAAGGAAACACACTATTTCTGATGCTTAGGTTAATTATATGGGCAAGACTTTCAGTTATAACAGGTGCACTCTTTTTAAGAATATACGGTACCAGTAGCTTTTGTAGCCCATTTTGTAGCCCATTTTGTAGCCCATTGAGATAATTATAAACAAATTCCAAAGTGACTTCGAGTATATGAAAACCTTCATCCCTCGTTAGTTTAGATGATACATATAACTTTAGGGAGTGTAAACTATCATTTCCATGATACTTTGTACTTGAAAAATATTTCTTTGCGATGGAGGTAAAGAAAGTGTTAATGCGTTTGCAGTATCATTTCCATCAGTAAGATAGATAGCACGATCGTTCAGCCAACTACACGTAGTGGTATCATTTACTGTATCGTTTGTTTGCACACTCCTAATGATTTTCCACAAAGCCTTCAGGCGCGGATCCAGGGGGATCCGGGGGGGGGGGCTGAAAACCACCTTGAATATTCTCCTAGATTAACATTATGCTAATTTTCGCGTATTTGTTATTGTTGATTGTTGATGTGGAGAAAAGGGGGCTGAGCCGGGAAAGCTCCTCCCCCTTGGATCCGCGCCTTGCCTTTGTATTTCCGTTATTCTTCGATATTTCCTTTTAAAGTAATTCCCTTTCGCTTGTCGTATAAGCGCAGTTGTTTTATTTCTCCAGTAGGCCTCCCTGTAGATTACAGTATACCGTGTCAATTAAAAGGAGCATGTAGCTCCCCCGAATCATTTTTTAAGGCCGGCCAATATAATTAAAGAATCATCTATCCCCAATCATCTGTATATATTTCATTTGAGGAATAATCCTTGAATAAAATCAAAGAAAATTACAAAACGTATTTTTAACGCTTTCTGCTTTGGAACTCCGTACCGAAGCCTTCGTGGGAGCGATTGGCCCATCCTGGCCCCATATGACATTAAGCGCGATTTTGTAGGTCATGAAATTCTGATATTCGACCTTTCGTTACCGTATAAAGTGTGTCAATGAGACGTCTGCCAATGAAACTACATGTCGAAAGACGCCTGCGTGTCATAAGATGTCGGCCAATGAGAAATCGTTTTGGTGCTAAAGTTTTATGTAAACATGTTTTGATTAAACGTGTTGGCTACAGACCTGCTCTGTCGCTCGTCCATGAAATTTGCTCTCAAATTTTAACTTTGAATTACGTACAAGGTTGATTTCTCTTTTGAATCTAAAAGAAGCGTTTTACATCTCCATCAATTTACTACTCGAGAGATAAATTTTTGAACAGCTGTATAAAAATCAATTTTGACATCGAAATATGAATGTGACCAGCTACCAGGACGTTGAACTAAGGATAGGATTAATTCCTTTCTGTGCTTACATTTTAGCTCATTCAGTTATCTTTGTCCTTACTTTGTTTGGGAATTTTGTTGTGATTTTGACTACTTTTAGCAAAAGAATTGCTCGAAATCCCAGCAGTGTCTTTTTGTGCAGTCTCGCAGTAACCGATATGTTGACGGGGATTATCGCTTTACCCACAACTCTGTTTGCACGTGTCCTCATTAGCCCATTGACATGTCTGGCAAGAACAAGAACATTGTTTTTCACACCGGCATTTTTGTTTTCTTGTGTGTCGGTTGGTCATTTGGTGGCATTGACGGTTGATCGATTTATCGCGATCTCATTTCCGTTGAAGTACATCAGGATAATGACGATGCGAGCGTGTAAGTTTATCATCTTGACAGCTTGGACCGTGGGAATCATCATTGGTGTTATTCCCGCTCTCGGAGGATTACAGTATCCATTCCAGTGGGTGTGTGGAACGGTTAATTACAATGCCGGTGTTGTTACGGTACATTCCATCATACTTGCGGGGTTTACACCAGTTATAATGAGTATATTGCTTCTTTTCTATTTTCGTATATTCATGGTGGCTAATCGCCATTTGAAAGAGGTATCCATGCGACGAAAAGTTGGGATGGATGCAGCTAAAGTTCAACAACTGGAATCAAAATCACGTATGAAGGTAACCGTCACCGCGGTGTTAGTTGTATTAATGTATGCTGTCTGCTGGATACCGGTATCGGTGAAAGCCATCATTGAGGTTTATCTGGAACCGTCCGAGCAAACGCAGTTTTTATACCAAACAGCAACGGAGTATTTAGGATTCTCCAATTCTTTCGTGAATCCTATCATCTACGCCCTACGTAACGACGAGTACAAAAATACTTACAAACGGGTCTTTAAGTCAGTTTGTCCCTTTACCTGGGGACAGTCATCGAATCACCCTTCTGGGACGGTAAATTTGTCGAACATGTCAAAAACTGACCCAGTGATTACCGTCGGCTCCTCATTGAGGACCAGTAGCCTACATGAGTGACATACTCATTTGTACTGAAGTCTTTTCTTAGGTCGCTCTATGGTGAACGAGCGTTTTCATGTTTTGGGTGGAGGTTAAGTATGTACTATTTCAAATGTTATGAAACTATTTTGCATCTCTAAATGAAACATCAGGTTAGAATTACCGTACTGATCTCCATTCATTCATTCATTCATTCATTCATTCATTCATTCATTCATTCATTCATTCATTCATTCATTCATTCATTCATTCATTCATTCATTCATTCATTCATTCATTCATTCATTCATTCATTCATTCATTCATTCATTCATTCATTCTGTACAAATATATACTGTAAGAGAAATACAAAACGAAAAAAAAATGCTTAACAAAGAAAAAATGCATAACAAGCTAGTGCCCAGAAAGAGACTTAACAGCAAAGAATATAACAAGGTAGGAAAACTAAGGAGAAAAAAAGCAAAAGTAAACCAAGGTAACTAAAAAAACAACAAACAAAAGAAGCTTAGTATACTGAGCAATCAGGTAGTTTTTTACCTTACACTTAAAAGTAGCATATCTTCTAGCCATTTCAATTTCGTTAGGGAGAGAATTCCAGATTTTATAAAAACAATTTACCGTGTTTAGTATGGTGCCTAACAACCGTAAAGAGGGCATTAATTCTAGTGCTAGGACGAGCATTGGCAGGAAAGCTAGGATTAAAAATATTAATAAAAGCATAAGGAGGACAATTATTGACATACTTATAGACAAAAGAACACATTTTGAATATGTGAATATCTCCCATCTTAAGAATGCAAAGGTCTCTATATATACAGGGTATTCGTATGATAGCCCTCCCCCTTCAGATCTCCCATCCCACTGACAAACATGTATGAAAACCAGCCTTGTTACGTCACTGGGTAATTGGATTCATGACCATCTAGAGGAATTGCATGAGGGTACCCCCATACCTTTGCTATAATTACAACGACGTCACGACGGTGTTTAGGAATTAAACATTTTTCTAAACACATTTTGCCTTCACTATGTAACGTGTTTAGATGCTAAACACACCTGTCTAATTCCTAAACATTCTGTTTAAAAACATTTAAACATTAAATATTCTGTTTAATCTCTAAACACTTAGAGTTGGCCATTATGGCTAAGCATGTTTCGAATCATAGACGGCTCTAAGAAATTTCGTTTGGAGGCAAAATCAAGTCCGTATTCAGGGAGGTTATTTATTTATATAATATCATGTATTACAGTGATATACCCCATAAAGTATTCAAAAGCTCTTCAGAAACCATCTTAGGCGTCAGTCATGCACTGTACTTTATCTATAAAATATATACAACTACAACAGCCAATCGCTACTCCATAGGGGTGGAGTAAGAGGCAGGGGAAACAGGCAACGTCACTTGATCCACTTGTAAATATTGATCCACCCTTACATGTTTTGTTATTTCTAGTCACAGAACGCTTCAGCTTGCCAAGAAGCCAAAAACTGTTGGTTTTCTGGATTGTTTTCTTAAAATAACGAAAAGTTTGAACAGCCGCGGTTCCAGGATTTTGAGAAAGGGGGGCGCACAAAACGTCGGTCAAGGCCGACGAGCGAGCGCCGAAGGCGCAAAGCCACGGCGGGAGGTTTGGGGGTCCTTCCCCAAGAAAATTTGAATTCTAGATGCGCTTAGATGCTATTTTCCAGCATCTGGGAAGCACATTTTCCATATCTATTTGCTCATTTTTTCAAACAATCGTTGGTCATCGACAAAAAGGGTGGCGTGCGCCGGGTGCGGGCGCCGGGTGCGCCCCCACCTGGATCCGCGCCTGTTGAACTTGAAGACACTTAAAAAGGATGAAATAATAGCATTATTTTGGATTTGAGTACCGTTTCCGAAACTTTTTCTTTCAAAGGGGAATGGCAATTTCCCTAACTTGAACGACAAATCATCCCCTATAAATGGGTCACTAGTCAGAAGTCTCACTACAGCGTTAATTGACTGTTTGGTGTTGATTTTAAAGCAACGGAAACGGCAGTTTAAAACGAGGTGGAGAACTTTTTTGCTTATGACGGGCTATTTGACAGTGAAAAGACCGCTTGCAGGACAACGGTCCGGTCAGCTTGGCCTAGGGAACGAAAAACTCTCCTCCTATGAAGAGCACATTACGTGTAGGCTTCATCCCCGTTACAGCTTTTTGTAGACAGACAGGCCACGTGACACCCGAGAAAAACAGCTTTTAGTCGTGAATGATAATTAACACCACTAATGGGTTGTGAATACCTGTAAAGACCCCCAAAGCTTTGAAATGTCTGCAAAATTATGGGGATTTAACTCCAGCATTATCTTTACACTCTGTAAATGACATGACGTGCGAAGCTAACCAGAGTGATCATTTGTTTTAAATATCTTAGCTTTATCTTATTGCAGATCTATTTGTAATGTCTCAAGTATATAAAATAGCAACAGAGCAACTGAGAAAAAGCGCGCCAAGAGCCCCGGAAAAATATCGTCTTAAACCCACTTAAGGGAGGAGGAGCGTTTAGCCCATGTAACCCACCGGGACTGATACAGTGCAAACGAAATCAATTTCGCATGACTTCCCATACGTAGATGAGTTTGGTTCATGTGTAAAGACATGATTTACCTTGTATGCTACATTGCGCAACCTGTGAAGTGTACTAAGTACTATACACAGCGTATTTAGCCTATGCCGGACAAATGGTAGCTAAAAATATTACAAATTGAATTTCAAGTGTTACTGAAATTACGTTCATAAATTGCCTCGGGGGACGGACCAGTGATGGTCTCGCGGGACGGGGGTTCCCCATGCACCACTGGTTTGAAACATTCTCGCAACTCCCTGGATAATTCTTGCTAAACACGACTTTTACGCCTCCGAGTTCTCCTATGCACTGCTTCTACTTTATTAAATTGAACACTGACTAGGTATGCCTTCAGAATTTTCAGCCAAATGTTTGATCAGACACCGATACAGCCTCGAATTCAAAAGTTCTCGCATTTCACATTAATCCTCACACACACCGGACACGTATGACTTTAGGAGACTAATAAGCGACTTTCGCCATCATCGGTGGTTATGGCTTCAGCGATTTTACCAAATAAAAGTTTCCTTACACACCCTTTCTGGGAAGTTAAAATTGTTGACACATGCATGAAAAGACAAAAAAAAAATGTCATGGAACAACCTACAACTTACGTTCCCGGGAATGGTTTAAGGAGAGACATTTTTGGAAAAAGAAATTTCTTAGTACTCTACGTGCCAATTGATTATAGCTCACTTACAAGAATGTGATATTCTATCATTTTCTTTATCACAAACTATAATCTTCCAAATTGAAGTAGTCGCCTACGAGCCTGAAAATAAATTGAAACCATGACCACTCGAATAATATTGACATGACAGGTGGTCGAATGACCCAGTAAGCCTAGGTCGGACCTTGAAGCGAAATACATACGTGACAATTACATATACAGCTTCAGAAACAATGTATGACATATTTGTGAGACAGAAGGGATGATTTCGTCCAAATTTAGAGGTACTTTTTATTTATGCCATATCGAATAACGCTTTTTTTGATATTAAAGACCATGCTTCGCAAACTTTGGGGGCGCACTTCCCCGTGCCCATATGACGAACCGCTAATGTTTAGCATTTAAACGTATTTACAAAGTGGGGAAAATAAGTGTTCAATTGCTAAACACGTTTTTTAGAGTGTATAGGCGGATACAAAAGAATGGTCTATACACAAAACATGGTTCATGTTGAAAAATTGGTTCTAAATGTTTTCATAGTCTCTAAACATTTTCAAGATTACGTTGGCTGTATGAATTTAATTCTAAGAATATTGATATTTGAAGGATTCCCTCTAAGTTCCATAATCATTTTACCTGTAAATGCCTATCTTTTTAATTGTTTGTGAGTGGATGTAACCTCTGTAAATATACGTTAATGGATTGTGGTCTCAAAGCCTAGCTTTACAGTTTTCTGAATGTGACATGTATATCGTTAGCTTTTATTAATGTTTACTTTTCTAAAAGGTTTTAAGTGCATGTTTAATAGTTGTACCAAGGGAGAAATTTGTGAAGTTAAGATGGTATTTGTCCATTTGTGATGAAAGACTTAGAATTAGACTTTGTAAATAGAAATGAAAGGGTCATACAGATGAGGTGTACATTAAGTCTAAAAATCGACAAACTTGTAATTCACTAGAAGTTGACCTCTTACCTTTGTTATCGAGCTGCTAGGAGAAATGACACAAAAAGAAACATTCAACGTTAGTTCTTTGATGATAGTTTTTTTTTTTTAATATTTAACCATGAAGTGTCAGCAGAAACATTTTGAGGGACGTTGTTATTGTTACAATAGCCAGAACCAATCTGTAAAATTCTTAACCCTGTCAGTCGTTTAACAGTGACCTTAAAGGCAATAGGCAGTCGCCCCAAAATTTTCTTTGAAAAATCAGCAAACTCTTGCAAATCTCCTCTCATTGCATTACAAGCACCTCTGAAGATGTTTTGAACATAACTATTACAAACAATAGGTAAAGCAAGGTGAAATTCACCTTGAATTCCACAATTCACTAACAAAAATATTGTCACATGATCAAATTAGACCATTCATGAACTAAAGTGACAGGATACACTCACTCTGTTTGGGGTGACTGCCTACTGCCGTTAAACATAAGCTCGGTACTTTCATTATATGACCTTAAAGTTAACGTTTTCTATTGTCATGTGTGGTTAGAAACGTCTTTTCAGTTAACATAAATGGAGAACATTCTCGAACTTACATTTTACCTATTGGTCCTAATGTCTCCACTAGCAAGTTCACATTAAATTCCGAGTCTGTAATTTGTCATACCAAAGTTTTATTGTCTTTCAGTAATTTGTTATCGTATTGTTTCAACCATAATAGACTGACTCAATTCTAAACATATCTTTTCCAAGCCTTTCCATAGCAGATCATGAACAGGGTACAGTTGGCTGGGCACATTAAAATAAGGGGGGGGGTGGTAAAATTAGGAGGAGATTTGGGGGTAAACTCCCTTGACTTTGGCGTGGTACCGCAGGCTCTCGATATCACGTTTGCTGCCGTTAAACTGGATCATTTTGCAATTTTGAAAGTTACTCTTTAAACCTTAGTCAGAACAAGAAAAGAAAAAATGGCAAATGCGCTTACTCATCATCTACCCATGGCCAAGCTGGAGCACTATTTACGAGCGATATTTTGCCACGTTTTCATTCCCGTAAAAATAGTGTAATGAACGAAACAACTCATATAAATACATTGAACATGAAATAGATGGACTAGATCTCATCTTGAACTTTATGGGGAGATGAGATATTGTATTTCATTTAACTCAGAATGTGAATCTGTGTGTCAGTGTCTATCTAGGTGTGTACCGGAGTGTGCGTGAGCAAAATGTATGTCCCGAACTCTCCTAAACCGTTAGGCAAATCAACTTCAAACATGTTGGGTAAGTACCTGACCATAAAACTCCTACATGTGTCATTGATTACGTCACATGCCAAAGGTCAGAAGACAAAGGTCAAATAACCTAAAATTTGATTTCAGATGGCTATTATTTGTGTATCAGTGCGTTAAAAAGCCAACATGTAGGGAACAATGAGACACATTTTAAAGTGGTACTCTCTGGTTGCTAAAGGTCGAGGTGACAGGTCATCTATAGGTCAAAGGTCAATTTGGCCTGGAGTTTGTAAAAGTGCGTCGCGAATTTTATCCTAAACTACAAGTCCGATGAACCTTAAACAAATGAATGGGTAGGTACCTGACCATGAAAAGCTGTAAATGCGCCATTGATAATGTCACACATCAAACTTCATAGGTCAAAGTTCAAACAATCTAAAAAATGGTTTTTGGCCATTCTGTGTGCATCAATATGTTAGAAAAAGTCATTAAAACGATAAAAATTTGTTGAAAACTCGTATACTAATGTCACCTTTCTGGTCGGTAAGGGTGAAAGTAAAATATTAAATGTGTGTCAAAGGTTAAATTGGCCTAATTTTTGCAAAAAAAAAAATAAATAAATAAATTAAACGGTAGTGTAGTATATTATCCCAAAAGAGATTGCCAGTGAATATTTTATGTTTACAGAATGTCTTGCAATGTACTGCAAATGCCAGAAAGTCTTGATGCCTTGATGGAATTTGTTATCAGTGGCTCGGGCACGTGGGGGAGCATGGGGGCGCGTGCCTAGTGCCCACATTCGATTTCAGATTTTCTTTTTTGAAAATTTTAAAATGATTCCAAAAGGCGTTTAAAGGGAAAATGCAGTCATCCCAACTTGAATTAGTGTAGTAGTCTATCCTATTTCATAAACGGCTCTTGAGAATCATGTGACAATATTTTTCTCACTGAATTCTAAAATTTATGGGGAGTAACTCATTTGGTTTACCTTGGATATGCAATATTAAAGTCCTAAATTATCATGAAAGGTACTTGAAAGAGTATACGAAGAAATTAGTAAAAATTAGCTGTTGTTTCAAAATAACTTTGGGGGGACTGCTCTTGCCCTTTAAGCTATAGATTTTTGTAGTGAGTAGGGTGAGGTGTGTTTTCGACCAAGTGTTGGATACGTTGTAATCATTTTCTATCACAAATGGTTTTCAAAGTATTAGAATTTTTGCAAGTCCTTCGCGAACTATCAAAATTTTTGCGAGCTCCGCGTGCTTTAAATCTTACCTCAGTATTGTTCTTATAATCAAGTTCTTCCGGTAGCAACTCCCGGAGAAGCACTGTAGCAAAACTTGAAAGCTGTTTTCGAATTCTCAGGTAAAGATTGGCTTTGTGATTGGCAGATAGGTTTTGTTAGGTAATTGGAACTGAAAGTGTCATAGAAATCTTATTTAAAGAAAAATTTCGGGGCGCTTCTCGTGCATTCGTCACGGTTTGCACTCCATCTCATGATCATTATTAAGATTATAATTCATGAAACAAGTCTGATCACAACACTTTTCCGATAAACAGAGGTATACATCTCCAACCTCTGTAGGGGCGTTGCATCAACGTGGAATCTTTCACTCTAATTTGTAGCATGATGTGGGAGGTTGAATGTAAGTATTTGCCGTTATAAATTTTTCAAAAAAAAAAAAAATTACCAAGCGCTTTGCGAGCAGCCATTATCGGTATAGATAGTGAATATAAATGCACTAACGACGAAAAAACATTCCCAAACCCACTTGTTAGTCCTTCACATCTTTTGCTATATCAGCTGATGAGGGAGGTCTAATATCACCTCCCTGCACCTAAACTCTTCGTCCCTTCCATTCCCCATTGCTGGGAGCTGTTCGTCTGGACTTTTAGTAGTGGTCAAGTGGCCAAGTGGTTAGAGCATCCGACTTGCAGCCGGAAGGTCTAGGGTTCAAATCCTGGCCGGGTCATACCAAAGACTTTAAAAATGGAACCTACTGCCTTTGTGCTTGGTGCTCAGCATAAGCAATGGAGTAGGGAAAACAAGTCAGTGAGCCACAACTGGAAAAATGGCCGTGGTCGTCTAATTGGTTGGAAACTGGAACGTTAAACCTCATCTAAATAACTGACTGACTGACTGACTGGACTGACTGACTGACTGACTGACTGACGCACGCACGCACGCACGCACTCACTCACTCACTCACTCACCCACTCACTCACTCACTCACTCACTCACTCACTCACTCACTCACTCACTCACTCACTCACTCACTCACTCACTCACTCAACTAACTTACTTCCAGGAGGCCCCAGACAACATACTCTCCTCTTTCACCTAACCAAAAATTAGAATTCACTAAATTATGAACATTTTCCACACCTACATGACCAGTTCCAAAAATGTATTAAAGATACCACCATTTTGCATCTAAGCAAGCTTAAAATTAACAAAGATTTCTTAAAGGGAAGGGGGTGCTTTGTGTAGTGACAAAAGGATCCCCCACTGCTGTGTACAATCGCAGGACACATAAAAGGGTACAATTCACGCAGACTGTAGGTTAAACTGAGGTGGCATTACGACGCCATCTGTGGTGTCCCCCCCCCCCCCATCCCCATCACCAAATTTTGGCGGCGCCAATCTTTCCTTAAGAAGTTTTAAGCCAACCAGGGAGTCAACCGTGTCACGAAGTATTCTCTTATCAAAGCCACCACAGAAGGCTACGACATTGTTTTCATGAAATCTCTTTTGTTGTGTTCTGTAACTATGTTTGAAGCAAACTAGAGTTTGAAGTAAGTTTTTGTTCTGTTAGTAGGGGGTCACTGAAGCGGCTTATCTGGGGTCACTTGTGGGGGGGGGGGAGCAAAAGAGCATATTTCCGGGTGAAAACTTTATCAGCCCGGTTTGCAAATTCTCGACATATTATTTAGAGGCCGAGGGTTATTCAGGTTATAAGGAAGCTATGTGAAGCTAAGCTGCATAAGACATCTATATACCTTTCAAGACTGACATAGGCCTACCTATACAACTTAAAATTTACACTATGTTGGCCTAGTAAATTCAAAAGATATCAAACTTCACTTCAAGAACTCTTATATTAACTGCGAAACTTACAATGTGCCTACGCTACTTCCTTGGTCTAAATGAAGGTGAGTAGATGGTGTAGCCTAATCAGGAAAAAGAAAGATGTCGACAATATCCTTGAGATGAAAACATGAAGATGCTTTTTATATCGTTGTTAGATTTTACTGCTCTCACTTTTGCTTTGCTGCCACCTCATCCCTCTCTGCTTACATTAGCCTATAGGCCTACTGCTTTATGGCACATGAAAAAATTAAAAAATAACTGTAAGAACCACTCAGAATTTCCCCGCAAATTCCGAATAACAGTTTCCATGGTGTCTCTCTTCGTCAGGTACACTAGAGTGGCGAGACAAAATTCGATTTAATCAGGGAGGCGTTATTAGCTAATAACACCTCCCTGACTTAACCGTGAACTTTTGAGTTGATAGGTAAAGGGCAGTATGAAAGTTGAAATTATATGAAAGTAAAAGAGTTCCTTACAAAAGTAAATTTCTGTTTGCCATGCGGCTAAACCTGTCAATTACTTGTCAAAGTCCATTCTTTCTGTCATTTCTCTTTCAATGGAAAGTAATGTTAAGCTGGCTAGCCGTTCCTCCCCCATTGTTGACCTGAGGTAGTTTTTAATGATCTTGAGTTTGCTAAATGAAACGGCTATGGTTCCAAAGATCCGATAAGTACTGCCAAGATAGGGTTTGCGTTAAGCAAGTCATGTTTAAAATACCAATTCCCCTGGTGTAAGTTCATTGAACAAGATACAAAATTGTTCAAATTCAGTTGTAGCCATTTCGACCTCACCATCAGCTGTGGCGTACCCAGGATTTCTCTCACGGGGGACCATGCAGTATGATGTGTGATCGCAGGCATGGGGGAGGGGTCTAAGGACACCCCCTCCACTTTGAAAACTTTTGCTGCCTTTTGAAGTAAAATTTGAAGTAAAATTTGTGTTAAAATTTACGTTATTTTAGGAACTAAAAAAAATCGGCATCAAAGAGGAAGGCCATGGCCCAATGGCCTCCCCCTGTGTACGCCACTGAACATCAGTTGTTTATAGAGATTAAATCACGAAACGCTGATGTCTGTCCAAAATATGTGGAGCTGGGTATCAATGTTGCAAAGTACGGTATAGCACCACGCTCTGGACAAGGGTAACGTGATACCAAAAGCAGCGCACGAGAATCACTGCAAAATACATCGAGTTTGTAGTTGCCACCACAGAAATAAAAGTAAGGGAGAATGACGTCAACCGATCTGGACTGAAGCCATTGATTTGGCCAGTCTACGGCAACAGAGCACCTGCGCGTATAACAAATATCACGTCATTGCTTTTGCCCCAAGTATTGGCTAAGAAACTACAAGTTTTCAAGTTAAGAGTATAAAACAAAATACTTAAGGTACCATGACTTATTTCTGTTGTGAAAATTACTCCAAATCTTTCGAAAAACGCATAAAATAAGCTATAACTTCTGCAGCCGAATGCACACTGTACGCACGGAGAGACATCAATCAACCGGTCTTTTGCCGTACAACGAAAGCGCCCTAACAATTTTCGTGGCTTCACCGGTTGAACAGGCATGAATGCATTGTGTTAGCGTTCTCACTTACTTTTATTTCTATGGTTGCCACTTGATAATTTTTTTTTTTTGCTCAGGTGGAAAGGTCATGTAACAATGGAATTGGGTTATTACAATTCTATGATGTAGGCCTAACACGTTTTTAAAACCACACTCTGATTTTGGGTGTCTTTTAGTATTTGAAACCTAAAGTCGCTAAACTTAATTGCCCCCTCCCCCACTTCTCAAACGATACTGTGAATTCCTGGAAAACGAGATTGCCCTTATCCTACCTGGGAAATAAAATATAGGCTGGCGGCTCGCATGTAGCTTATTACTTTTCGTTTGGAAAAGTGGGCGACTACTGATTCTCTGGAGTACGGTATCAGTGATGTATCATCGGTATGTTATAATACAGATGAAACGATGGGAACTGCTAAAAAAGAGCTGTTAAGAAATTTGCGCTGCGTTAATCAAACGGACAATGATTGGAATGGAATGTATTTAACTTGTAACTTCCACGGGTTTTAAGAAAAGAGGCAGAACTTGTCAGTCTCTCTGATCTTAAAGCTAAATAATCTCATTCCCTTCCACTAATCTTCTTTTCCCTTTCTCTACGTTTCTCCGTTTCTCCCTTTCTTCTTTCCTTAATTTGCCCTTTTTCAACCCGGTGGTTTGAGCTGATCTTCTCGGTCAAAACTGTCAGGGGGCACTTCCCCCTGTCCCCGGAGATACGCTACTGTGTTACTATACCTGGAGATTCCCATCAACTCGACCAGGGCGGTGTTAGGAGGGAGAACCAACATTCTAGTACTCTGTACAGCAATGTTCGTTTCCGGTGGTAATCCTGCTTTCTCTTCAAAGTATTTATCACAATACCAAGATCAACTAGCACAAATGGCCTATTGTCAAAATAACAAGGAAAGGAAGCATTCCTTGCCTAAAACTCGTTAATATTTCATTGCCAATCGTCATACGAAAATGTGAATTTTGAAACGTTCGTTGTTACTCGTCACAATAAATCTCATTTCAGTTGACGTAATTGAAGGATTTTCTCAAAACATAATTTTTGAGTACATTCCATAGTGATGAGAAAAATTGCTAAGATTGAGAGAAGTGCTTATACGCTTGAAGAAGCAAAAAAACTTGGATATGAAACGAACAGACCATCATTAAGAGGCTTTAGTCAACAGTGGCCAAACAATAGAAACAAGGGAACCGTCAACGAAAGTTTGATACCTGAAAAGAGTTAAATCATTTTCAAGTACGCATTGTCTCACAGAAATAGTTGTTGTGTCTCCTTCCTAACATCCCCTGACTCAGGGGAGGGCAGAAGCTACGTGACACGACCGTAATAAAAATTCTTATTAAAAACGAGTGTAAAATATGACATTTTAGGGGTGTCATTGAGAAGAATATAAAGAGACAAACTATTGGCTTTTAGATGACTGTAACTTAGAGGGCCTTTAAAGGCAATATGCAATCCTCCAAAAAAATTTTTTGAAAGATCAGCAAGCACTTGCTAATCTCCTCTTATTTGCTTCCCAAGTATACCTGTGAAGATGTTTTTGAACATAAGTAATTACGAACAAAAAGTAAGGCAAGGAGTTATTCTCCATGAATTTAACAATTCAGTAACAAAAATATTGTCACATGATCAAAAAGGCCATTCATAAATTAGGATAATGGGGTATACTGATTCTGGTTTGGTTGACTGCATTTTCCTTTAAGAAAGAGTCGGGATATATGTATTGCCGTACGTTGTTTGTTCGGTTGTTTTACCTAGTACAACCCTATGCATGGTTGTGCTTGCTGTTTAGCGAATTGATCGCTTACGTACGTGGGACCATATTGTTTTACATTTTTACAAGAAATTCCTCCCCGACTGGAGTCATGATTGCCCCGATCTAGTCCGCGTGCCACGCCTAAACCCTTACCCAACGAATATCCTTTTAACTTAACATAAAGGAAGGACATATCGCACACAGATGATTTGTGTATACTTCATGTCAATTGTGTGTTACATTCCTCACTGGTTAAAGTGTACTTTAAACACCTCCGTAATATTTTTGAGTTTAAATTGGTATGACATCGGCTGGTTCGTACTTTTCAAGAGAGATAATCACTGGCAAAAGTAAGCATACCTTAAGTAAGCTAAACTTTCTTCTTTGGCTGAAGGTCTGTGTGTGGGACACTGACACATATGACAGACTTAAAAGGACTGAGAGATGGTCAGTAAGATCCTTTGTTCCCGTCGGGGCCATAGGCTTGGAGCTCCACTTGGGTGCAGTTTCAGGTTTTCGCCGACGGTGGGATATAGCTTACTGGACTTTTCATAAGAAAAGTAATTGCTAAAGACTTACAACTCCTTCTGCCGGGAACTAGTTTATCGACAATTTGACTGCGTTGGAAATTGTATGTAACACTTTGAGTGTTTCTTCTTGTGGAAAAGTCACAACAGGATCTTTCATAAAAGGAAAAAAAAACCCCTACATTTTGGTAGACTCTAAGGATTGACGGAGGATTTAAAATGGATTCCGGAAATAACACAACTACGGAACTTAGGATTGGTTTACTTCCCTTTTCATTTTATCTTTTTGCTCACGGACTTCTCATTATTTTCATTGTCTTTGGAAACGTAGGGGTGGTATTAACAACGTTTAGTAAAAACTTTGTTCGAACCCCAAACAACATTTTTCTTTGCAGTCTTGCAGTTGCGGATATATTCACCGGCCTTCTCGCCGTCCCGTCCACAGTATTTGCACGGGTCTTTATCAGTCCGTTGACTTGCTATGCTGGTTTTAGACAAATACTTTTTGCACCAGCTTTCATGTTCTGTTCGGTGTCGATTTGCCATCTTGTGGTCATCACTGTTGACCGCTTTATCGCGGTTTCCTATCCGCTAAAATATCCAATAATGATGCCAATCAGAAAATGCAAATACATCCTTATCCTAGTTTGGACCATTGGCTTGATACTGGGAAGTTTACCTTCTTTCGGGATCTTAAAGCACCCTTACCAATGGGTTTGCGGAAACGTCATTTACGATGCTAAAGTCGTAACAGCACACTCGTTGTTGATTGCAGGACTTATACCGATGACTTCAGTCATATTACTTAGCCTTTACGCCCGAATCTTTGCAATAGCAAATAGTCATGCTAAATCTGCCTCTGGAAGGCGAAGGGTTGGAATGGATCACTCTAAGGTGCAACACGTGGAATTAAAATCCCGAATGAGGGCAACGGTAACCGCGGTGCTAGTGGTAGCGGTTTTTAGTGTTTGTTGGCTGCCGGTGTCAGCGAAACTGATTTTCGAGGCATTTTCGAAGCTGCCTGAGAGGGTACAATTCATATGTCAAACAGCATCGGAGTTTCTAGTCTTTCTAAACTCTGGCATGAATCCTATTATTTACACGTTACGAAATAAAAAATATAGAGATGTTTTCAAGCGCTCACTAAGTTTGGTTTGTCCATTCTGTAGACGACGAACTGCCACTTACACTTTTGATACTGATGCAAAAACATGACTTTTCCCAGATGCATTTGCAGCTATTGTTAAAAAAGTTGTTTTTCAGAAAAGAAAGACCCAGATGGACAAGAGGGCAATGAAGAATCGACCTTATTCCTCATGGAAGATATTACTTAACTCTCATCGACAAATATGTGTCTTGTTGTGCATTCTGCGAAAACCTACGAAATGTCATGGCGGTTATGGCTACATTTTAAAGCTACTTTGACCCTTTCAATCAGATCAATTTGTCTTATTTTATTTGTTGTAGTTTTTAGGGTTGTTTACACCGTTTTGCTAGTCGGACACTCGGGCAATTTCTGACATATCTCCGGGCTTCTTAATAAAGAGATGGTTTACTTCGATTTACAGGTCTCATGAGAACTGAACTTGATTGCTGAATTGAAAGTGCTTGTATTTGCCTGTTGGCAACCCATACGGTATTCTACATGACGTAAGCCCACAAACTATATCGTTAATAACACTTGTCGCTTCTGTTGCAATTAAATAACGTTACTTCTTTTAACTTATTGGCAGTGTACACCGAAACTCCAAAAGACAAGAATCACGATTTTGACTGTCTTATAATTTTGTCTGTAACAAGTAATATTTAATTAAACAGGCTGATTATTTTGCAGAAAGAACTATTCCAAGCATGCCTTTACCTAACTGACTTTAACCAGATGAATCAGAATAATACAAATGTGTTGTTCAAGGCTGCGGATCTGTACAGTCTAAAATACATAATTTTGTTTATCATTCAAACACGTTATGCTATTGATTACTCTGAATGTCTTAAGGCCCATCTACACCACCATCATACATTTGTCCGAACATCGTCATACAAATGTTTGAACACTTCTGGGAAAGATGAAACATGCAGTTTAAAGTTTGATCACCTTCATACATGTTGGACGTTATTCAAATTTGTTGGAAAAGCTCACCTCATAGTTATACGTTTTTC